>PISX010001922.1:0-45784 GCA_004024625.1 Mellivora capensis | reverse complement strand
CTATCTTTCATTCTTGAAGTTTTTCTTTGCTGTCTGATACTCTTTGGCTGTTTATCCATATTTAAAACATGAGGATAAACAGCTGATGTGAATGCATGGGTAGGTCTTGTTGACTTCAAGGTAGGGTCATCTGACTGGGCTTTTTAACTGGGTTCCCTCTGGTATTCAGTATCTATCTTTGTTTTCTCTCTTGGGCTGTGATAATTTTAAAGAAGACTCCTGCAGCTTCCTGTTTAGAGGGGGTATACTTGTCTGCCTGAGAGCTGAGTAGGGGAAGAAGACTGGGTATTTCTTGTCCTAATTCACTTAATCCTTTTTTTCGTATGGTATCAGCTGTGGTTGGTCTGTCTTCTGTGCAGAGATTAAACCAAAGAATAAATAACCAAACTTTCATCGAAGAAGTTCCAGAAGGCACCCATCTCACTGTGTGGAGTGGGTGGAGAGACTCTGATTCCTGCTTAAATAACATCACTTTTTGTATTAAATACATAACCTTTTATAAAAAACCAAAATTGCTACCAGAAGCAGAAAATCAATATCACCAGCATAAATAGAAAATCATACATACGCACACTCACCTTGTTCCTTGTCCTCATAAAAAGTAATCTCATGTGCACATGGACCCCACTGTGGGAAACCCTGTGTTCTGCCCCATGGCTCGTTCCCAGTGGGCGTATTTTTCAGCCCCTCAAGTTAGCTCTTTTCTCTGGGATGTTCAAGGCAAGTGATGCTTTATATCCCCTCACACCAAGCAAAGAAGGTGAGAACTCTCGTTTTCCTTTCTTCCCTTTTTTAAACTAGAAAAGTGTCACATTTGATGCTTTCTAGTGCTCCCCCCCCTTTTTTTTTGAGAGAGAGAGATTGCACACACCTGAGAGTGCAGGGGTGGGGAAGGAGCAGGGGCAAGAGAGAATGAGACAGAATCTTAAGCAGGCTCCATGCCCAGCATCCTGGAGCCCATCAAGGTGGGACTCCATCTCAGGCCCTGAGATCATGACCTGAGCTGAGACCAAGAGTGAGACACTTAACTGACTGAGCCCCCCAGGTGCCTCTCCCTAGTGCATTCTCCCAGGGTCCCTGTAGATATATTTTCTACAACTGATAAGATTATTGCTGAAGTAATTTCTTACTGCTCTTCAGTTCCCTATAATCTCTATATTGTTAATGTGCTCATGTCATCTTGAGTTTTCAAACCGTAGTGGGATACCTTTACAATCTTCTAGCCTTTGTCACTGACCCAGGATGAATATTGAAATCATGGCATTGACGTCAAAGGTACTTACTTCTGTTGGTTCAACTTTAATTGTGTCCTTGCTTTGGCCACTCTGATGTGACGAGATCTATAGCTAAATTTTTTACATCGAGGCATGTGATATTATATTGATTAGAGAGTTGAAATACCAGAAAATTTTAAGATTTAACATGTAGTTTGGTTTCCACAAAACACGAGGGTTCTGATCTCGCTGAGTAATCAGTACCAAGTAAAATGCTGATTCTAAAATTATTTCTGTGTTTTTTCATTTATTCTGTGTGAGCTCAAGAATCAACCTTCCACCTTTCCTTAGACAGTCTGGTTCAGGATTAGAGAATTCTGAGCAGTGATTACAAGGTCTTGTTGTATAATACTTTATCAGATTTCCTACTTTCTATAATTTTTCGTCATTTCCCCAAACACCATAGAGTCTCAGCTTCCAAATATAGACATGGTTGCTCAATTCAATAAAATCTATAAAAATATTCAATTCAGTATGTTGATTAGATATTAGAATTGTGATATTACTCATCATCATCTTTAGAAGAGACTTTTTATTTTTTATTTTTTTATTTATTTTTTTAAAGGCAGAGAGAGAGAGGAGGAAGCAGGCTCCCTGCCAAGCAGAGAGCCCGATGCGGGGCTCGATCCCAGGACCCTGTGATCATGACCTGAGCCGAAGGCAGAGGCTTTAACCCACTGAGCCACCCAGGCACCCCGTAGAAGAGACTTTTTAGACGGATGGTCTCTATAGACTATGGCTGGAAACGAGCTCTTCCCACTTGCCTTCCCTCTGCCTTGAGTCATTTCTTAGAGTTTCTTGTAGATTATTCTTCAAGTTGGTCATTTGATGCCTAAATCCGAGAGGTCTTTGACCCCACTTGCCCTAAAACTGAGTTAAAAATCCAGGAGAGGGAAGGAGGAAAATGTCTTCCACTATTCCGTTCTCTCCCACAGCCGTCCAGTCTAGATTGTTTTCAAAGCAGAACCTACACTAAAGTCGGAACCTTTACTCCTCGTCATAATCTTGGGCTTCGGGTAGTCCATGATTCCTAAACCACTTTGAACCAGGGCTCTAAGAGTTTCTTCTCCCTTTCATGTTCCCCAGTTTTAAGTGCCCCTCTGAGTACAGTTTGTACTTCTCTACAGTCCCTGCCTGTCTTCCCCCTTCCTTAGAAAAAGGCACACATCTTTTCTGTCAGCGTTGGTAACTGTGTTCTCTCTCTACCACTTCTTGTAAACATGACATCCCAGATACAGAGGAGCCCTGGGGTTGAGGGGCTTCTGTTTGAATTCAAAGAAGAAGATCTTTTGTCAAGTTAGCTGTCAACTTTGAGTTCTTTTATTACCCGAGACTGCGGTCTTTACCTTTTCCTGCGCAGGGACTCTCTTTCTAGCAGGTCTTTAGTAGTAAGTGGGACAATCAAACCTCTTCTTTTTTTTTTTTTTTAATGTGATTAAAAATTCATTTCAGAATTATAGTCAGGTAAGAGTCTTAGTTTTTCTGTAAGTCATCTACCTGGGCAGTGACTGTTATATATAATAGGAGATACAGAAATAAATAGAATAGCTATATTCTAGCTATATTGTTTCTTTTTTAGTTAGTATCACTCTATCACATATTTAACATTTTCATATAAGTTATGGTACGTCCTGGCAAGTGAGCAGATTATCCCTGTGGTCCAAGGAACAAATGACATTTTGTTTGGGAAACAGAGTCCATCGAAATTGCCAGTTAGGTTCTAGGCAAAGGGCAGTCTTCACGAAGATTATCCTTCAAGAAGGATAGATAGTAAATGAATCCCAGTAGATCTGTTTTTTATGGGTATCTTTCGGAAACAGATTTTAGGAAAGGAACTTTAACATGGGTACTCCTGAGATCCTCACATGAGACCACAGTTGTGATGAGGGGTCATTTTTCTGCTTGTTTCTATTTGCCATATTCCCGTGATATCTGTCATATAGCGCCACAACCAGGAAGAAACTGTGATGATCAGCAGTGTACCCGTGAGGAAGTTCTCGTGGTGGAAGCAGTGAATAGTGATTAAGGGGGAAAAAAGATTGCCTATGGTATGTTAAATCCATAAGAGAATATTATATTGGCTTGAAATTTGATCTGTAATCTTTTAAATGGGTCCCTTTGCTAGTTTGGAGAGCTAAGCCTGAAGTAGTCTACGCCATCGTTTCTGTCTTTATCTGTCTTTTCTGTTCAGGGTCAAGAGATTTGCTTTCTGTGCACCCTAGCTTTGATGGACATGAATAGAATTCTTTTCATTTGAGACCATTATCTTATATAATCAACAGAAACAAAGACATTTTTCTGTGGTTCACTCTTATTCGGGACTAGATTCCCATTGGCTTGCTTCCCAAAGGGGACAGTATTCCCCTAATTAAGATTGTGGCAGACATCCTAAAAGATGGGGTTACCCTTTAAAATGAATTCCCGTTGAATGTCTTTTTGTAGAAAAACAAAAGATAATGATTTTAGCTCTTGAAGAGCATGTTTATTTTTTCTAGAGCCAGAATTGCTAGTATGTGATATGAAAAGGTGTTTCGAAGGAACATGCTGATTTACAATTGAAATCAATTTTGCTGTGCCAATCCAAAAACGTAGGCCTTTTAGTCAAACGTCTCTACTGAATATTTGTTAAAAAAAAAAAATAAATAAGAGCTCTGCTATTTAAATGGTTAAGTAATCATATGCAGTGATTTTCTGTTAAGTGATTTAAAAAATACTTTCTTGTCTGGAATTAGATCGTTGTGATCAGTTGAGGATAAGGTAGCTGCTGAGGGATATGGCCTGCACTGTGTTAAATGCCGGGGTCTCAAAGGTGGTTTGACGTGGTGCCTGACTGTGGAAAGCCAATTTTTGAGGGAGATCGATGTTATTATAGGATTGGGTACAAAGCGCCCCAAGAGTAACAGTGGAGATTGTTCTTGGGAGGGAGGGTCTGTAATGTCTTCACAGTGGGTATGACCTTTGAGCCACGTGCTCAAGGAAAAGTTGGAGATCTTAAGAAAAACAAACTGGAAGAGGGTATATTTCCGAGAGGGAAACACATGGAAGAGCTCAAGGGAAATCGGGGAGTCTGTTCTGAGTGGTGAAGGGTGAGAAGGGAGGAATGTGGAAGAACCTCTTATACGAAGTTGAGTCAGATGAGCCATTTATTGTGTCTTTCCCTCTGTTCCCGCCCTCCTTTTTTTCATTCTTTGCCTTCTTCGGTTGATATCTCTCATGGTCTGGTCCCCCACTGCCAGTTTTCTTGAGAGACACATCTGTCCTTGTCTACTGTTCCCCTTTTATCCAGCCACTTCTTTACTTTGCAAAATTTGGGTGCTACCCGTACAGCTGTGGAGACTGTGCCCTTTGGACAGAGCCAAATCCAACAATATTCTCTAGGATCTTTCTAGATTTTTCTTTGACACTTGATACTGTTGACTGTCCTATATCTCTCTTGTTCTATGACCTCTGGGCTGGTTTCCCTTTTATTTCTTGGAGGGCTACCTTATCAAGGAAATCAGGTTTCATAGAGGTAGAGAGACTGATGTTCATAGTTAGAAAATACGGGTTCAAATCCTGGCCCTAGCTCTTTTCTGGCTATATGCTCTTGGGCAAATTACTAAGCTTTCCTGAGACTAAATTTCCTCATGTATAAAATGGGGATAATAATATCTAGCTTATGCTTGACTACAAATATTAAATAATGTGTTCACTAAATAAGGTAGTACCTAGTATTATGTAATAAGCCTTCAATAAATTTATTATTATTATTTTTACTATTTTTGTTTTCCTTGTTCTTAGTAGTATTATTGGACTCTTCTAATTTGGGGATTTTTTTACCCCCTTTCCTGTAAGGTTTGGCCTTTGGCCTTCTTTTTTTGCCCTCATTCTCAGGTGATCTTTCCTCTACAGTTACTTTGGTTTTAAAAACCTGTTGCTTTCATTTTCTTCAGTAAGCATGGACCTCTGATCCTTCTTAGTGTTATTCTGGCTTATGAGTTAGGGAGGCTCAGGCTCTAGATCAGAACAGAGACAACATGGTGTGACCCATGGGGCAGTACTGGCATTCTCCACCCATGACAATGGGTACTCATTACAGTTGCCATAGTGATTAGAGAAAATGCCAGAGGATTTCTCAGTAAATATCAGGAATACCTCCAGTATTTTACTCAGTTCTTGAAATATAATAATTTTAGATCAAGTGTGGTATCGTGATAGAATATAAGAGTTTAGGAAATGAAGGTAAGAATATTAATATTTTAGCTAGTCTAATTGGAATTTGGGTTTCTAGTTGGAAGAGACTTAAATTATTCATTTATTGCAACTATCCCAAAAGACCTTCCAGAGTTGAATTGTAGAAAATTTTCTTCTTCAATAGATCACTTAGTTGTATAGACTAATTTTAGTTGATTCCATAATTTTATTCCTAGAGATATATGATGTTTCCTGTGAATATCTAATTTGCTTATCAAACCTCATCAATTCCAACATTAGGATCTTTTTTTTTTTACTTGAAGAGTTCAGTTTGTCCTATAAAATTTTTCCCATGAGTAGAAAGTTGAAAACTTTAAGATAATTGGCACTTCTGTTTCCATATAATTTGAACAAGGTGGAACATAATTTAAACAGAGCACTGGCCCTCTTTGCCAAAGCAAATCAGAGGAATTCTTTATCTGTGCTAAAAATGCACTTTCAGTGTAATAGATCTCAACATAGCTGAGCCTACTTGCCATCAGTATCTGAAAGAAAGAGAAACTTCAAGGTCCCCCCAAAAAATTATTTATAGCCTGAGCTGGTCAGGGAAGTCTTTCCAGAGGAAGTGACTTTTAATCTAAGAACAAGAATAGAGGTAACCAGTGAGGGAATAAAGGGAAGTGTTTTCTGAGGTTGGAGGAAAGAGGGGAGATAGACAAGTGGTGAGACATGAGCTGGGGTCCTAGATGGCTCCTGGCCTGGCAGCGTAAGCTATTTAAGTTCTCAGTAATAACTCATTTTGATTTTTTAAAAAAGATTTATCTATTTGAGAGAGAGAGAGTGCATGCACATGCGTGTGAGAGCACGGAGGGAAGGGGGAGGGGGGGAGAGAAACTCTAAGCAGACTCTACATTGAGCATGGAGCCTGACATGGGGCTCAGTACCACGGCCCTGGGATCGCGACCTGAGCTGAAACCAAGAGTCAGACGCTTAACTGACTGTGCCACCCAGGCGCCCAGTAATCGCTCGTTTTGAAGTTGACCACCATTCAGCTTTCTGAGCAATCCAGTGGAAATAACAAATCCAATAATGGTAACTGCCATTTGCTGAGCACCTGCTGTGGGCCCTTCCATGTGCTTGGTGCTCAGCCCGTCATTTCTAAAGCTTGTAACGACCCTGTCCACTTAGGTTCTCCTTGCCCTCGATAGCAGTTCCTGAGATGCCTTTGTGGGAGCTGCAAGGGTACACGCAACACAGTTGGTGAGTCATCTCCTCTCCTGGACACTTTCAGAGCAAGATGAATCGTTCATCGCAACTCTTCAAGCTCACTACCTATACCACACCAGCATGTCAGAAGGTTAATTTCATGGAACACTTAACACCGATTTTCTATCCATGAAAAATGATCATTTTGCTTTTCCTTTGGTCCAGGGCTGATTTTAGAAATAGACACACATGGAATGCCTCTTTATTTTCTTTAAAAATTTGTGTTGACATCCGTCAAAGCCATTTCTTCAGGGAGACTCTGATGCTTCGTTTTCCTTACACACAGCCCTCACGAACTGATGGATTTCCCTAGAGCAGATCAGGGCCGCCCTCTCGGTTCCGGCTGCAGTGTTGCTCAGTGCTAGGTTGTAAACCCGATGTTTAAAACGAATACACCTTCCTTCAGTCATGATTTTCTTAGCCGGGAGTCACATCAAAGTCATCCGACTTTAGGTCCTGAGCTCCTAAGCTCTACCCTACAGAGATAAAGCAGTCAGGTGAGTTATATCAAGATCAGCTGTTAAGTGGCATAATAACGGGACTGAACATGGCAGTCCCACGGCAAAGAACATAATATACTTTATGTCAAGAGGGATTGGTTTTAGCTTTATGAATCGCCATGCATTTTTGAGAAATCCCACAAAGCAAATGTCGCGAAGGAAACAGGTGCATCTGGACTCTTTGAGCAAATAGGCTATTTGAACAGAATAGCAAATAAAAAAAATTATAAACCTTGAACTTTTGAAGCCCTCTCTAAACTCAGATCATAAGTATAAGTCATCAGTAACTATAGAACCTTGCAAATAAAAGAGGGAAAGTGATACAGTCGATGTAGATATTTGGGGATAGTGTATATAATTCTTGCAACTTTTCCAGAAGTCTGAAATCATATCAAAAGAAACAATGCTTGAAAATCAATACCAGTCTAAGTTTACCAATCTAAGTTTGTTAAGTGATAATTGAATTACTAGTCCTAATACTGTTTTCAGTAGACATGGGTACTTCTTTAGTATTTTGCCTTTTTTTTTTTTTTAAGATTTTATTTATTTATTTGACAGACAGGGATCACAAGTAGGCAGAGAGGCAGGCAGAGAGAGAGGCGGAAGCAGGTTCCCCACTGAGGAGAGAGCCCGATGCGGGGCTTGATCCCAGGACCCTGGGATCATGACCTGAGCCGAAGGCAGAGGCTTTAACCCACTGAGCCACCCAGGTGCCCCTAGCAATTTTAGCTTTTTAAAAGTAGTAGGATTAAAGAGGAGAAATGGAATAAGAAAAAAATACATTAGAAAAGATAGCACTTGAAATAGAAGAAGAAAGGTGATTCTTAAATAAAAGTGTTTTTCAACATAATTAGGTTTAAAAAGGCTGCACCATTTGTGAATCTCAGGGTAACTTTGTATCTCATCACTAGCAGTTAAAACTATATAGACAAGCAAACAAGAGTTGTTTTTGTGAATAAAACTGTATCTATAGGTTGAAATAACAGAGCAAAATTATTCCTGAAGTTTTTGGAAAGTGATACTTTCCAAAAGGAAGTTAATTTTACTTTGAATGAACCTAAGCTTTAGTTCCCAGTGATGATAATTTTTCTGAATTTCTTCTGAAACTGACCAAACCATTGATTACAGTCCCATTTATGACCCTTGATAACATAATTATTCTGTGCAAAACCGTTTTACCAATGAGTTTTTGTTGTTGTTGTTGTTGTTGTTGTTGTTATACTTACGTTGGGGGCTTTTGCCTTGACTTTGAGGCTCACTAAGGTGTTTGTTCATCGATCTGGTAGATGGTTATGCATTTAAAACTCATGATTACTCTTAATTTTTCCCCAGCAATTTCAGAAATACATTTCACAGAAATTGAGTGTTTCTTTAGCTGCTTATTTTAAGTAGATATTTTAAAAATAACAAAGCAAAAAAGCATCAGAGATGTTGAGGAACTCCACTGCGGGGGGATGGCTCAGAGAAGCTAGTGTAATAAATAATACCCATCGTTTTTTAAATAGTGTAAAGATAGAAAGGGCTGACAATGCTAATAGATCTCAGTAGACAGTTTATTTCACACACGGAAAATGTTTTTGGTGTTTGAGCTTAAATCATTCATACCTCTCTTTTGGTTGATGCTTCTCATGAAGCAGTAATAAGGTTTTAGAGATGGGGGCTAAAGGAGGAGTGCCTTGATTTTGATCTCAGGAGATGTGAGTGAGTTAGAATGCTGGGTCTGCCGCTGGTAAGCCCTGTGGTTCTGAACAAGCTGCTTCCGCCTGCCGGCCCTTGACTTACCTGCCATCACTGTGTCCCGGAGCTCATTTGGCAAACAGTGGTGGGGCGTCTGTTCTGTGGCAGGAACTGTACTTGCTCCTGGGACAGGAAGAACTTCAAGGTTAGGCCAGAGAGACTGACAGGTAAACAGAAATGACCCAGAGAATGCCAGTGCCTGCAGCTTATGGTGCTGTGGGAGCAGAGAAGAACACAGTGTAATTTGGAGGGGAGTCAGTTGGTGGGAGGGGCAATTGTGGGAGACTTCCTGGATGAGTCCCTCCCCGCCTTAGTTTCCTCATCTCTGAAACAGGTACTATACCGAAATTGTCAGTAGGATCAAAGGAGAAATATCTTTGTAATGGTGCTTTGTAACAGGCAAAGCATTTTGTAAATATGAGGGCAAAATTACTGATTCATTGTATCAGACACTTTGCTAGAAACTGTAGGTGGGAAAATGACTGCAAAGAGCAGGGTTTCTCTTTAAGAGGTGATTTATGGATATTTCCTCAGGAGCCTACTGTGTGCGTGTGCGGGTGTGTATTTAGATAATCCTTATAATGAAACTGAATTTATTGCAGATCGTCTGAATTACTGCATTATAACAAATTGATGTTCAGTTTCCAGTGTGTTCTTTTTTTAAAAAAATTTTTAAATAGATTTTACTTTTTAGAAAAGATAGAGACAGACACAGACAGAGCACAAGCAGGGGGAGAGGGAGAAGCAGGCTCCCCAATGAGCAGAGAGCCCCACGTGGGACTCGATCCCAGGACCCCGAGATCATGACCCGAGCCGAAGGCAGAGGCTTAACCCACTGAGCCACCCAGGCGCCCCAGTTTCAGGGTGTTCTTGTAGATGTTTATGATCTTCTTGGTGTTAGGTTGAGCTACTACTGTAATTGTCTTAGGCTAATGAGTGGAATAGAGCCAGCCCTAATACGAAAGTGATCAAGGCTAAACGATACCACAGACAGAGTGAGTACAAAAGAAGCTTCATCATGCCAGTTGGCCCCATAAGTATCATTATTTACACCTTGGCTTCTGTTTGTTCAGGTTTAATAGTATTTTATTGAAAACTAGAGGTCAGCAGTCATGGTCTCAGGGAAGCATGGCTGATCCCCAAACTAGAGCGAGTCTTTCTGTTACACATTCCTCTAGCCACACGTACCTTTCCCTCATAGTCTGTTCCATCCTTGTGATTTTTAAAAAAGATTTTATTTTATTTTAGAGTGATTTTTAAAAAAGATTTTATTTTATTTTAGAGAGAGAGAGAGTGCATATAAGCAGGGGGAGAGAGAGGGAGCGAGGTAGACTCCCCGCTGAGTGCAGAGCTTCAATGAGGGGCTTGATCTCAAGATCTCAGGACCGCAAGATCTCAAGACCCCGAGCTGAATTGTCTCAGCTACAATCACAGTAGTAGCTCAAATCACAACACCGAGGTTATGACCTGAGCCAAAACCAAGAGTCGACACTTACGTGCCTGAGCCAAGCAGCCAGCCATGGTGCAGGAACCATGTCTTCCCATGGCTCCCACCATAGTACAACCTAATACACACGGTCTGTCTGGCATGTGGTAGGTGCTCAGTAAGTGTTTATTGAGTTGACAAATGAAGTAGGTAATACTACAGTGTCTCAATTAATAGCTATTGAAAATATTTACATGTTTAGTGTGAAATATGCACATGTACCCATGCCACTTTTAAAACTGCAATTTCCGAATAGTGTAAGTGATAACCATCAGATGTCTGCAAAGTAGAACAGCCGCATCCTAGGGTTGTGCAAGAAGATTGGAAGAGGAGGAAGAAGTGTTGGAATTTCTATTAATTTTTTGGCCTAAAATAAGAAATGTAGCTAAAATGTAACAAATTACATATATCACATGTATGACTGAGGCATCCTGAGGGAAGAGAGGTTGATAACAACACCCCCCTCACTTGTTTGTTGCATTGTGTGTGTGTGTGTGTGTTTCCATGAAGGTGGATTGGTAGGTCACGTGGACTAGTTTTGATTAAACTAATTTCATGACATGGGTAAACAGCTTGAAATCCTCCCCATACTGAAGATAGCACACATATTGCAGAAACAAAGAAGTTAGCAGGATGAATGCTTCCCTAACTCTCTGACAGTCACATAGCAAATATCTGTTTAGCGTCTCCCTGCCTGAATGATAACAAGTTGGTCCCACATGTTCTGAGAACCAAGATTTTTCGACACGCAGATTTATGTCCACTATCTTCCGTCATGAACCTCTCACCTAAGTATGTATTATGCCATTAGATTAGCTACTGAAGTTGTCTCAAATAAGGAGGACACTTAAATATTTGATCTTTAACATTTAATTTTATAATTCCTGTTTTTCTGTATGTTTTGTAAAATGTATCCTGTTAATACAATAGAACATGTATGTGACTTATAAATTTTTTTTAAGTAAGAGGAGAAAATGATAAAAAAAAGTTTGGAAACTACAAATTACTGTATTGCTACCATAAAGTTGTAACTTTCTAGGAAGATGTCATTTACATACAGTAAGATTCACCATCTAAGTGTACAGTTGGATGGGTTTTGACAAATACGAGCCCTCGTATAAACATCATCAGAACCAAAATACAGAACATTTTCATGACCCCAAATAGCTCCCTTGTGCCTCATTCTGCTCAGTTCTTCCCCTCCCCCATTCCTAGTTCCAGTATAATTCTGATCTTCTGTCTTTTAGATCCTTTTGTCTTTTCTAGAATTTTAAATACATGAAATCACAAAACATCCACTCCCTTGTGTCTGGCTTCTCTCACTCGCTCTAGTGTCGGGGCGGTTCCTCTGTGTTTTTGTGTCCATTAGTGGTTCATTCCTTTTTTATGAATGAGTAACATCCCACTCTAATAACATATCACACTTTGTTTATCCATTCACCTATTACTGAGTATTTGGTTTGTTTCCAGTTTTGAGCATTCATCTGTTAAGTCTTTGTGTGGATATAGGTTTTTATTTCTCTTGGGTAAAGCCTGAGGAATAGAGTTGTTGGGTCACACATGCTGGTGTTTAACTTTGTGAGAAGCTGCCATACTGTTTTCTGAAGTGGTTACACCATTTTATATTCCCACCAGCTGTTTACAGGTGTCCTACTTGCTAGACATCCTTATCAAACTTGGAATTGTTGATGTTTTTAATATTAGCCACGCTAGTGAGTTATATCGTGGTTATCTTACTGTGGTCTTAATCTGCATTTCTCTGGTGACTAATGACATTGAGCATCTCCTTGTGGGCTACTTGGCCAGTATTTTAATATTTTTGCCTACTGATAGTTTACTGTTCTTCCATTTCTATTTTATTTAAACCAGCAAATATCTAATCGGTGTCTAATTAAATAGATTTCTAAAATAAACTTAGAGGAGTTCAACTGATTTAAAAAATTTTTAAGTTAAAACCAAGGAGAATAAGAAAAGAGAAAATGTAATGTTATATTAACTTAGGCTCTATGTTTTCAGTAAGAAACAGAATTATAAAAAAATGACATTAATTTTAGAAAACCTCTCCTCATCTTGCATGGGGAAATTTGAGAATTTCTCAGTAGATGATATACTAATTCAGATAATTTTAAGAAACATGAAGTGATTGCAGTGCGTCATGGACAGGTAGACAAGATGGATACGCTACAGCATGATAAGGTCCCACTCACTAGGATGTAGGATCAAGGTAGAGTCTCAGACATGTACAGCTCATCCTGACACAGGCTTGACCATGAAAGGGTTATGGTGTGACGCTGCCCTTCGTTCTGGCCAGGAATCAATGGCCTTCAAAGTGGAGGTGACAGCTCTGGTGAGAGATTAATAGTAATCTTCAATCTGCAGAACTTTCTTTTCTTTTTTCTTTTTTCTTTTTTTTTAAGATTTTATTTATTTATTTGACAGAGATCACAAGTAGGCAGAGAAGCAGGCAGATAGAGAGGTGGAAGCAGGCTCCCAGCTGAGCAGAGAGCCCGATGCGGGGCTCGATCCCAGGACCCTGGGATCATGACCTGAGCCAAAAGCAGAGGCTTTAACCCACTGAGCCACCCAGGTGCCCCCAATCTGCAGAACTTTCTATTTGGCCTTGAGATTTCCAACATTTAGGTGATATTTTAGTGAATCTCTGTAGAGAGCATGAAGAGGTGTTAGTCACAGAAGCTCATTGCTTGCATCATAGATATTAATGGTTACAATATGCTTCCTGCAAATAGTGTGCATAGTATTTATGGGATAAGTAACTTTTTGTTCTAATTTTGCTTGTGAATCTTGTATCACAACCATGATAAATTACATAAGTTTTATTAATACTAATTCAAAGACTGTGGACCTAAAAGAGATCTTACATGTCATCTAGTCCTGTGGATTTTTTTAACCTGGATTATTTAATATTTAAAGTTGTGGAAAAATGAGCATAACATAAATCTACTGTCTTAAGCATTTTATTTTTCTAAAAGGTTTTATTTATTTGACAGAGAGAAATCACAAGTAGGCAGAGAGGCAGGCAGAGAGAGGGGGAAGTAAGCTCCCCGCTGAGCAGAGAGCCCGATGTGGGGCTTGATCCCACGACCCTGTGACCATGACCTGAGCCAAAGGCAGAGCTTTAATGCACTGAGCCACCCAGGTGCCCCCGTCTTAAGCATTTTAAAGTACACAGTTCAATTTTGCTAAGTTATTCAAGTCTCAAGAACACCTCTTGCAAAACTGAAACTACGCATTCAGCAGCTCGCCATTTCCCTTGGTAACCTCTATTCCTCTTTCTGTCCCTATGAATGTGACTACTCTAGGGACCCACGTAAGGGGAATCCTATAGTATTTGTCTTTTTGCCATTGATTTATTTCACTTAGCATCACGTCTTCAAGGTGATCCATGTTGTAGCCTATGCCCTACTGCATGTACGTACCACATTTGGTTTATCCGCTCATCTGTGGAGAGACACTGGCTTGCTTCTATCTTTTGACTTTTGTGACTAGGCTGCTTTGAACATGGGTGTATAAGCATTTCTTTGAGACCTTGCTTTCAGTTCTTTTGGGTATATACCCAGAAGTGGAATTGTTGGGGGTTCCTGGCTGGCTCAGTTGGAGGAGCATGTGACTCTTGATCTCAGGGTCATGAGTTCGAACCCCACATGGAGTATAGAGATCATTTAAATAAAACTTAAGTATCTTCTATTTTTATATGGTATATTCTATTTTTATGGTCTCGTATGGCATAATCTATTTTTAATTTTGGGGGGCATGATCGTGCTGTTTTCCTTACTGGCTACACTATTTCATATCCCTACCAACAGTACACAAGGGTGTTCCAGTTTCTCTACATCCTTATCAACATGTATTTTCTCCTTTTTTTGACACCAACCATCCTAATGAATGCAAGGTAGTACCGGTATTTTTTGAAATGAGTTTTTAAATTTTTCTTTCTTTTCTGGTCTTTTTCTTACCCATTCCCTTCCTTCTTTCCTCTCTACCTACTTCCCTCTCTCCCTACCATATCTGTCTGTCTGTCTTACTCCTCCTTTTCCTTCCAGCAAATAGGTCTATATGTCAGACTTACCTTCCTAGAACTCCTTCAGAGTAAAGGGACTGGGAACCCTACAGCTTGGCCTTTGCTCATCCCATTTATTCCTGCAGTGGCAACAAGAACAGAAGAGAAAAACATGAGTCTGTTTTGAGTTATTTTAAGGTGAGAAAGCTGAAGTCCAGGAAAATGAAGTGACTCAGCCACAACCACCGAGAAAAGGAAGACTAGAATTCCTCTTTATTTAATAGTTTTGGAGATTATGTGGGGGCCACAGAAACCTTGCTAGACCTCTAATAACTTTCTCTAAGTAAGGTTGTGAATGAACTTTCTCGGAGTTCTTTCTTCTGTAGCTTCCTATTTTCTCAAGCATGGAATGCATATCCCATTGGGATATGAAGTGATTTTATGTGGTCCAAGATGGTCAGATGGACTTCAGGTAGTTCTGTGAAAGACATGTAAGAAAACATTGCATCACAGAGCGAGGAAATTGTCCCCCCTTCCATTTCCTGCCACTCACTTGACGTCGTCAACAAGGTCAGTTTGGTGCAGCGTATCTGTAATATCTTCCCAGTATTTGCTCACCTTCCCCCACTCTTGCTTTCACAGTTCAAAACCAACAAAAGACAGGCACCTGGGTGGCTCAGTCAGTTAAGTGTCTGCCTTGGGCTCAGGTCATGATCCCAGACTCCTGGGACTGAGTCCCACGTTGGGCTCCCTGCTTAGTGGGGAGTCTGCTTCTCTGCCCCTCCCCTGGCTTGTGCTCTCTGTCTCTGAAATAAATTAAATCTTAAAGACAACAGCAGCAGCAACAGAGCAGGGTTCCAGTTCAGCGCTAACAGGCACCAGTAGCCGTCTGGTACTGAATGGCTCTTTGGACATTATTCACTTTGGGCGTACGATAGTAATGAAAACTGGAATATAGAAGGTTTCCATTTCTTGTGGGGCTTACCCAAGTTTTTCAAGAAATTTAAAAATTGAGGAACCACTTAAACTGGTAAGTATCTAAGAAGACTGTGCTACATTGAAATGGCATGTATGTTGCCTTCGTTTGAGTGGTAAAGAGGCACACTCCGATACAGGAATTTCAGTGCAAGTAGCTTATTCGGGAGATGATTTCCGGAAGTGCCAGTAGGCTCTCGGGAAAGTGAAACAAGGAAAGAAATTGATCCAATAGTGGTTTTATGATTATATATGTCACAACCGTGAATAAGTGGGGATGCATCACACGGGGACAGTCTGGGATCCACCATTTTGCTGCATCTCAGATTACCCCACCTGAGGCAAGAGGGAGCCTAGAGTTTGGGTACATAAGCCTGTCAGTCCTTGGCAGAGGGTTCCTCACAGCAGGGGTCAGTTTCCCTGTCAGTCCCCGGCTGAGGGCCGATTGCAGCTGGCCAGAGACGGTGCTGAGGGTCTGAGAAATGTCTCAGGCAAACAGGTACCGTGGTGTGGAGCCAGACCGCGGTGCATCCACGTGGTCAGGGTGAGCACGTGGGGACGTGGGCCCCACACACTCACTGCACGGGTACACGGGTACTGGAGAAGGGACTCCCGTTGGTCATGTCTGTTGTGGCTAAACATTCAGAATTTCAGATTTTACAGCCGTATTTGTTATGAGACCCCAAAATCTTGAAACAGCAAGGGAACGTTTTCTTAGTACCTAGTCAGAGACCTTCCAGCTACTACTTGAGTTTCTCTTAGATCCCTTTCTCACTGGGCAGAGAACACGGAAGGTCCTGCACACGGTACTGCCTCCTCTGGTCGAATAAAAGATGGTGTGAATTCCCACCCCAGTCTTCCGTTCTCTACAAATCCAGATTGTCTTAGGCTTTCTTTGTTATTTTCCAATCACTTAGTAATTTATATTATTTGTCCCTGGATTTTCTCCAGCTTCTCTTCATCTTGCTTAAGTTGATGAACCTATTTTCCATAACCGCGTTTCCAGATAATACATTTATTGAAGTCTTACATGATTTAAATTTCTGGCCACATGTAAAACCTCATAGTTTATTAATAATTTATCATCTTTTGAGTGGTAATTTAAATGATTTTAGTTATACAAATTACTGAAATTATCTCCGAAGTCATGGCTTATCTCTACCAATTAGTTGATAGTTATTGTAATGTATTTTAGAGCTGTGTTAGTGGAAACACTGATTTAGTCCTAAGTACCCTGCTTTAATATAAGTAAAGTTCAAATTAAACAATTGGAATTAACTGAGGCTGAAGAAGTTGAATCGGTTATGTTATTTGTAAGTATCTAAATTTATTTGCTTTATCTTATTATAGCTCCGTTGGCAAAGAAAAAAAAAAGTACCGGATTGATTCATTATCAGCAGAAGCGTCTGAAACAATG
This sequence comes from Mellivora capensis, assembly GCA_004024625.1. Taxonomy (NCBI): domain Eukaryota; kingdom Metazoa; phylum Chordata; class Mammalia; order Carnivora; family Mustelidae; genus Mellivora; species Mellivora capensis. Next base: position 28,938 of record PISX010001922.1, on the reverse strand, counting down.
AAAGCCGCTGTAGATTGTGAGCTTACGGAACTCATCCCTGGTAGCAATTAAGACTGTCCCATTCAGTGGTGTATATACCACAACAAACGACTTGATGACTTTGCCCGTAGTTTTTTCTGTAAACCGAGTGAAATAATTCAGTAACTATTTTGCTTCGCTAAAAATAGAATTCATTTTATGTTAAAATATAATAATTTGAAGACGCTTTGTTTAATTACATTCTTGGTCATTTTTCCCACAGATGTTTTATAATACTATTGTGGCCACATATCATTATGAGAAACGTAATAAATTGCTGTTTGACTTTTCTGGGGAAAACTCTCACCCCTCCCCGTGAACACACACACACACACACACACACACTCCCCAGCTAGTTACCTAGACATTATAAAAGAAAGCATCTATTCTCAGTTCGCAATTAATTGTGTTCTGTAAGTGTATTTCATACAAAATAGAGAAATGCGGAAGCATTTTATATACACGCTTTTTTTGCCTTTAGTTTTTAGTGAGCTACAGTGTGTTTACAGTGAGCTCCTCAGACCTTGAGTGACACAGTCTGTTGTGCTGTGAGGGCAATTGTTGAACCTGCCCTTTGACCAAGATTTAGGACCTTTTTTATCACCCCTGAAAGTTTCCTGTGTCTGTCCCTAGTCCCTCTCTGCCACCCCCATCCAGGAAGCAAGCACTGTTCCAACTCACAGATTGAGCATTCACAAGTTTGGTTTCCTTTCTTAGAAATCACGTACCTCACAGAAGAATGTAAAGTGAACGAGGTGACAGTTTATTGAAGTCTCTTTTGAACTACTGATTAGGTAAAGACTGAATATTGATTCTAAGATTCTAAAAGGCAATCATTAAAAATATGTGATGAGTAATTTTTAAATACTCCTCCTTTTTGTTTTTGTAAATATTTTGTAATTCGGATTGACATTGAATTGACTGCCTACATACAGCGTGCGTGTACTCAAGTTGGATAACTTTCTGGAGATTACTTAACATGCTTTTGGCCATTTCAAATGCCCTAACTGGCTGCTAACCAACAACAAAAACAAAAACAAAACAAACAAACAAAAAAAAACCCCACAACAACAAAAAAAACTTGTGTGTAAACCCAACTGGACATAGATTCAGCCCAAGATTAGTCATCAACCATTTTTGTGATCCATATTTTTGTTCCTTTGTTCTTGGTGTCAAATGTCTTTGCTTCTCCTAGTCTAACAGTGTTATCTGATCTCAAGTGGTGTTACTGCTTGAGGGGCAGATGGAGAGGGGGAAGCAGGCTCCCCTCTGAGCAAAAAGCTGGGCAGGGGCTGGATCCCAGGACCCTGAGATCATGACCTGAGCGGAAGGCGGATGTTTAACCTGCTGAGCCACCCAAGCGCTCCTTTGTGGAGTGATTTAGTAAGAAAGTCATGAAGTAAGGCCAAATAAAACTGCTTTAGTTAGGAATAGTATGAGAACTGAAAGTGTCCTGCTCCCTTCTCTACCACCTTCTTTTCTTTATGTTTCCTGCCCACCACCCCTGCCCCCACCGCGCCATTTTTCTGTGTGATTTCTTGTTCTTGTTCTTCTTTAGCTCAGAGCTGTTTGCTGAATTGCGGTTTGTGCCTGCCTCCTTTCCTTCAACGAATCCTTCCTGAGGATTTACCATGTCCTCAGCGTTGCGATCGGTAATAAAGGAGGCAACAGACCTTGTTCCTGCCTTCACGGGGTTTCCTTAAGAAACAAAACTGCCCCTCTCTCCTCTACATCAGAACCAGCATTGTTTCTGCAGGGAAGTTAGTTATATAGCATGCAAATGGATGACAAGGCCCGAGATTTAAATGATGAACTACAGTGCTTAAGAGTGGGTAAAGGAAGAGCTCAGGCAGTGATTCTCCTTTGGGAGGTGCCAGGCCATTTGTCTGGCAAGTGGGAAAGAGACTTCCTGTGGCTGGCTTTCCCAGTGAGGATCAAATCAATTGCAAACCTGTTCCCCAAGGTTCAGGGACAACTTGGTAGTTAGATCAATAATACCTTTTGTTTACTGAGTTGAAATCATCAGAATAAATCGGTTAAGTAAACAAGATCCATGTCCATCCTCCTGATAAGACCATCTGTCAGAGCTTCAAGAAAGATACTGGTTCCTACATCTGTCACTACAATTCTCTGACTTCTCTTTCATAGAAATTATCATTTTGAGAAGAGCAACATTGTACAAGTCAATAATTTTAAAAACCAATTGTGACTAAGAGAATCAACTTCTTTTAAAATTTATTTCAGCCAATGAATAAGAAAATGTTTTCTTTTAAATTCAGTTTTCTAACATTGTTTTAGCAATTCTAACAAGTAGCTCATCATTATTCCATGTTAGGGTATTTTCTTATCTTTTTAAAATATTTTATTTATTTCAGAGAGAGAGAGAGAGCATGAGCCTGCAGAGGGAGAAGCAGCTCCCTGCCGAGTAGGGAGCCTGATGTGGGGCCCGATCCCAGAGCCCTGGGATCATGACCTGAGCCAAAGGCAGATGCTTAACCCACGGAGCCGCCCAGGCACCCCAGAATATTTTCTTATTTTTAAATATTTCTCTTCTTTCTATGTTTACTTTTCTCTATTTTTTTTAATATAAAAATTAAGATGTTGCTGGTTTTCTGGAAATTGAAATCATCATGCTTAGTTCTCACTGTTTGAAATCATCATGCTTAGTTTTCTTGCTTTACTGTATTCATCTTTTGTCTTAAACATTTTACACAAATGCTACAGGCAACACAATTCATTGAAAAGGATTTAAATAGTATAGAAGCATACAGACAAAGTAGGGAAGCCTATTTTATTTTCAGTCTAGCCATTGAGGACCATCATAAATTTTCTTTCAAGATACCTTTTTAAAAATTATATAATTCAGCTTTATATCGGTTCGGGTTTTTTTAAGCTGATATCAGTATTTCTTAGAGTATGAAGAATTTTAGAAATTTAATATATAATGTGAAAACTTGCATTTTCACTTGAAGACAACAGGTTTAAACGCTGGAACAATTTATACTAGTGGAATTGAGACTGTTTTCAGTCACTGTTTTACCAAAATGTTGTATTGTCCTTTAAAATTATTGTCCACGCATAATGTAGATAAATACTGAAAGAACTCTGTTTATTGTATATATCTTGACCTCTTATGAAATAGATTTTGGATTCTAGGGTTTGATAATAGTTATTATTCTAAAGTTTTATTATATGCTTTTTTTTTTTTTTTTTTTGGTCCTTCGATAGTTTTCTTTCTGATTTACTCTGTATCTTAAATATTCAAACTTTTGGGGGAAGAATTAGGCTTTCATTGCCCCAAACCTTAAAATTAGCAGGAAATTAAAGATTCAGGTTAGTATATATGTTGCTTTTAATTAGGGAGTATCGTGAGATTGGAAGCGAGGAAAGGGGAAGTGATTCCGAGTGTATCTCGTTTCTCCCTGGGAATCCTAAAAGCCATGGAGGTGAAAGAGGTAACAATTGCCCTGAAGTCTGTTCTAGATTAGTTTTTTATTGCTGTTTAATGGGTGACAAATTTCGTGGTTTAAAGCAATTCCCATATATTACCTCCTAATTTTCTGCAGTCAGAAGTCTGAATAGACTCCACTGGTTCTCTGTTCTAGGTCTTTCCAGACTGAAATTCATGGGTCTGTCACGTTGGGCTTTTTTACCTAGAGGTCCTGGGGAAGAATTCACTTCCATACTCATAGAGGTGGTTGGCTGAATTCATTTCCTTCCTTTCAGTTGTGGGACTGAGGACTCAGTTTTCTTGCTGGCTCTCAGCTGGGGTCCACTCTCTGCTCCCAGAGGTTGCCCGCCTGGCTCCTCTCCCTCTGTCTGGACAACAGTAATCACATGGCTAGGCCTTCTCTGCTGGCCTTGACCTTCTGACTTCCTCTCCTGCTATCAACTAGAGAAGCCCTCCACTTATTCTAAGAGCTCCTGAGGAGCACCTGTGTGGCTCAGTCAGTGAAGCATCTGCCTTCAGCTCATCTACCCCCTTCCTCCCCACTTCCCTCGTTGGACTCCCTGCTCAGTGGGGAGCCTGCTTCTCCCCCTTCCTCTGCCTGCGCTCTGACTACTTGTGTTCCTTCTCTCTCTCTGTCAAATAAATAAATAAAATCTTATTTTAAGGGCTCCTGAGGCTGGATCAGTTTTACTTTATTTTGATTTCAGCTGTGCCATGTAACATGATCACAGGAGTGATGATGCCTCATCATATTCATGGGCTGCAGGAGTGAGGGACTGGAAGCTAAGGATGGCGACATTTTGGGAATCTTACCGACCAGGTCACTTTCAAGTCCAGCATCAGCCTTTAAAAAAGCTCACACATCACCAGCGAGCTAGGGTGAAGTAACTCATGTGTGAAAGGCCATTAAAATGAAGACCCTAATTCTAAAATGAGATATAATTTCAATATAATCCAAATAAAACATATAGCAAGGTTTTCTTGAAAGTCAAAACTCTGATTATAAAGTTAATGACAAGGAGTATACACAAGAATAGCCCAGAAAATTTGGCAAAAAGAAAAGCACTGGGGAAAGAATTTGCTCTTTCTAATCTTGGAATGCTTTAACAAAACAATAGTAATAAAAACTGAGTGATGACAGACCAAGAGTAAACCGGCAGATCTATGTATAAATAAAAACTTGGTTCATGATAAACATATTATTTCAAATAATAAATGGATAGTGCCATAGATGGTGTTGAGAAAAATTGAGTATCTGTTTGGGAAAACAACAACAAAGACCGTTATCTTAATGCCCAAAATAGGTTAGAGAGCTAATCAATTTTAAAACTACAAAGCCCAAACAAACAAAAATAGGAAGTATTTTTTCTTAATCTTAGAAAGAGGACAGTCATAGAACACAAAGCATCACAAGACTTCTAGGAAAGAATTTGACCTATTTTGCCAAGTAGTAGTTAATAAACACCATAAACAAATTTAAAGGCATGAAATGCATGGGAATAAAAATGCATCACCTTTAACGAGTCCTGTAAATCATTAAGGGAAGACAAACAATGCCTTAGATAAATGGGCAAAGCATATGAATGGGCTATTCACAAAACATGAAAAACACATGGCCGGTAAACATATGGAGAGATCCACCCGCTAGAATGATAAAATCCAGGTGCAATCCTTCTCTGCGGTGTTTTTCATGATAGAAGAAAAGTAATGTAAATGTTCATCACTTGTGGAATGGTTAAATACGTTCAGCCTCATCTGTACTACGGTGTACTTGTGAAACCCGAAATAGTTGTGCTTGTGTGTGGCTTCAGACACACATCATACACACACACTTGGAAAGGGCTCTCAGAGGTATGGTTCAGAGAAGGAAAGCAAGTAGCAGGAAAAGGCATTCCATCTCACCTGGTTCATACGTGTCCTCTCCAATAAAAAGATACATAGCAGAAACACAGTGTTCGTCTGTGTACTTCTTATAGTTAGGTTGCATGTGTATTCTGAGTATTGGGTTGTAAGCAAAAGTGACACGTACTGTTTATCAGTCGAGGCATTTGGGAGCTATGATACCTCCTCCACAATCTCTCATCTCCTCCGGGGCTACATCAGGGTCACACATCTACACAACGAGAGAGCTCCTGTTACCGAGCATCTCTTAGGTGACCTGGGCGCTGGGCCTCCTACAGTACCCAGTAGCTCCGCGATTTGGGTGTTGTCTGTTGTTACAGGTAGTGTTAACTATCCTGGTTAGTCCAGAGACCATATACGCATAAAGATGTATGTATTGTTGGAGGATTAGAGGGATGCACGCTGTCCCACGGTTAGTCATTATTTCCTAGAAGAGGAATAGCAGGAAATGAGTGTGAGCATAAAACAAGAAGTGATCACATTTTACTGTGATGCTTTCTTTGTTATGTGAGTCTTATGAAACTGTAAATATTTATAATTTTGATTATAAAAATATTGGGATACATAAAATGCAACGTTGTCCCAACAGTAGGTGATATGCCAACCATTTGCTTTGAAAGTAACTTGATCCACACTGTGGTAGATTTAGGGAACTAGTAAGTTGATACAATGAAGTAACCAGTTCTGTTTTAGTTCCTGCATGAGATGTAAATCTCTCGAAAAGGTAAAGTCTTTTGATGTTGTCTTTAGCACCTGGGTGGCTCAGTGGGTTAAAGCCTCTGCCTTCTGCTCAGGTCATGATCCCAGGGTCCTGGGATCCAGCCCCGAATTGGGCTCTCTGCTCAGCAGGGAGCCTGCTTCCCTTCCTCTCTCTCTGCCTGCCTCTCTCCAACTTGTGATCTCTATCTTTCAAATAAACAAAATCTTAAAAAAAAAAAAATAAATAAAATATATTTTTTTAAAAGAGTATGATTTATAGTGTGTGATATGCGGAGCAGTTTGTCTTGGAAATAGCCTCACGATTTTTGCTTTATCCAGAGTCTACTATGTATATATATATTTTTTTAACTTACTAGTTTTCTATAAAATTACTTAAATGAGTTCATTTAAAAAGATCTTAAATTTCTATGTAAAATGAAAAACCTATTATCTCTTGACATAACTGGGTTGACACATATTAAGTTAACTGCAGTGAAAAGGAAACAGTGTTATATGATTTGGCTTGCTGCTCTGTTTGCAAGTGACCAACACTGAGGCTTACTGTGCTTTTAAAAAAGATTATTAAGTGTCAGAACTGGTAAAGACTGAGACGGGTTCCTTATCAGACTGATTTAAAGATAATTGAAATTGGATTATGTTCTTATGTTTATAATTATTTAATGTCTTGCCTCTGTACCACCAGTGTCATTCCTCCCACATTTGGGGCAACACTGGTACTGGTTTTTTTGTTTGTTTGTTTTAAATTGTGTTATGTTAGTCACCATACAGTAGATCATAAGTTTTTGATGTAGTGCTCTGGGATTCATTGTTTGTATACAGCACCCAGTGTTCCATGCAATACGTGCCCTCCTTAATACTCATCACCCAGCTAACCTGTCCCCTCCCTCCCTCCCCCTAAAACCCTCGCTTTGTTTCCTGTAGTCCATAGTCTCTCATGGTTTGTCTCCCACTCTGATTTCTCCCCCTTCATTTTCCCTTCCTTCTCCTAATGTCCTCCATGCTATTCCTTATATTCCAGAGATAAATGAAACCACATGCTAATTAACTTTCTCTGCTTGACTCATTTCATTCAGCATAATCTCCTCTAGGCCCATCCATGTTGATGCAAAAGTTGGGTATTCATCCTTTTTGATGGCTGAATAATATTCCATGGGAAACACTGGTATTTTTAGAAGAATTCTAGGATTCGAATCAGAAGACCCAGAGTCATTGCTGCCTGTCATTTACCGTGTCTTTGGGTTGTCACGATGTCTTTGTATTTATGTCACCATTTATAAAATGGGGATAAAAATGCCTGGCATCTTCATTGCATCCTAGGATTTTTGTGAATGAAATGATACTGTATATCACTATAAGTAATAGTATTAGCACCAGTTTAATGATCCTATATACTAAGAGGGTCACGTGCTTCGGCTGCTAGCACACTCTCTGAATTCCCAGCACTTCATCCCAAGGGAGTCAGTCAGCATCTTGACTCCTGCAAATATGCATCGTTACCATAGACACTCAGAGCGAGTATGACTCCGTATCTATGAATTCTTACCAGGAGACACATTTTTTTAAATAAATTTTATTTATTTATTTGACAGAGAAATCACAAGTAGGCAGAAGTAGGCAAAGAGGCAGCAGATAGAGAGGGAGAAGTAGGCTCCCTGCTGAACAGAGAGCCCAATGCAGGGCTCGGTCCCAGGACCCTGGGATCATGACCTGAGCTGAAGGCGGAGGCTTAACCCACTGAGCCCCCCCAGGTGCCCCCCAGGAGACACATTTAAAGTGCATATTTTAATGATCAGTCTAGACTTGATTTTATGCACTTAGATCTTCTGATGCGCTGCTTACATCTCTTGATATTTTGTTTCCACATAGTTTCATTTATTACCAGAAAGACTAGAGGGAGCCTTCTGTTTCAGAGACCTCTCCTAATACTGCAGTGAATTTGGTGTACCTAGCTCATTTAACCTTTCTGGTCACCAGAGTATTATTTATTAAATTCTTTCCCCCAGAAATTATTGCTTCCTTTAGTAGAATCTTAGTATTGGTCAGTCCTGCTGGGCCCCAAGGGAAATAATGTTTAGACATAATAAAAAGTGTTCCTCAAGCAAAAACAAACTTAAAAATACAGAGAACAAACTGATGGTTTCCAGAGGTGAGGGGGTGAAGGATGGGCAAAATGGGTGAAGGGGAGTGGGTGATGCAGGTTTCCAGTGACGGAGTGAATAAGTTATGGGGTTAAAGAGAGCAGCATAGGGAATATAGTAATGGTATTGTGATGACATTGGATGGTGACAGATGGTAGCTACTCTTGTGGTGAGCATAGGGTAACTGCAAATCACTTATCAAATCACTGTGTTGTACACCTGCAACTGATGTAACATTATATATCAGCTATACTTCAAAACAATCAATTAAAAAAAAAAGAAAGGGGGTACTTGGGTGGCACAGTCAGTAGAGTGTCCTACTCCTGCTTTCAGCTCAGGCCATGATCTCAGGGTCATGGGATCGAGCCCTGCCTCCAAGATCAGTGCAGAGTCTGCTGGAGAGTCTCTCTCTCTCCCTCAACCTCTGCCCACTGCTCACCAGCTCTCTCCATCTCTCTCTCTCAATGAAAAAAAAAAAAGAAGAAGAAGAAAAAGAAAAAGTGTTCTTTACTTGTACAAAGTCGTTGTTACATTGTTCCTTTTGACTCACAAAAACAGGTTTCTGTCTTTTCTGTGATATCCATCAAGTTTGTCATTGAGAAATCATTCTAAACTAAATTTGTTCTGAGTCACGTCCCTCTTCCCAGAAACACTTCCTGTCTTGCCTTTGGGAACTTGCTTCTCCCCTTTGAAGTAGCTTCTGCTCTTTGATACAAGTCAGATACATGATTCTTTGGGGGACATACTAGGCAGTTAGGGAAGATTGAACTGATTCGCTCCTGATTAAGTCCCGGGTGTTCATATCATCACATAGTGAGCCAAGACCTTCCTTATCATTGCTTCAGCATTCATATGATTCTTCTTGAAGTCCAAGTATAACAGGAATTCTTACATTTTCCTAACAACTTCTGATTGCCTACAGCAACTATGTAGTTTTGGTAAATAATTCCTATAAAGCCAAAGTTCCATGTTTAACTCTAGCCCCGCTGAAGATGTAGACTTTGTGGTATTTATAGGATCTGAATGTGTTAGAACAATCATTTATTTTCTGAAAGTCTACTAGGAGAACACGATGCCCAAAAATCTGAGTGCTTCTGAAAATAAGAAGGTACACAGTTTGTAAGTGAGTCAGCTAACACAGGGCCGGTGAGTGAGTTCACAATAAGTGAACAAATTCAATTTTCTACATAAAATGAATTCTGTCATTTAAATGAGTAACACCGTGTTTCCCAATAGCACACATCACCGCATTCTTTGAAGTGGAAGGCCTTCCAGTCCTAAAAGATTAAACTGGGATTTTGTGGTCATCATTGAGTATCTCAGAACTTTGTAAATTAATGTTAAAGATCTAGGGAAACCTCTTGTTTTTCGCAACAAACCCCATGAGGGAGATTTAAGTAACATTTTTACCCCCAGCCTGTCCTGTCAGTTAGCCATGCTTTAGTTCATTGTGGTCCTGTCATAAACATCCTTTACCTGCCATTTTTTTTGAACATTCACAGTATTCGTGGAATTCTTTCTTGACTAGATGCAGTTAATACCTTGTGACATGTCATGTATTTTACTTTTAACCAAGACTGAAAAAAATGGGTTCAGGTTTATGATTCCTGTTTTCATAGCCTGTGTCTGTTTAGAAAACTAGTTTTTCCCTCATGCTTTTTCTGTCCTCACGTCTCCCCTTCTAGCATACCCACACAGTGCTCTCTCAACTTTTTGTCTTATCCTTCCTCAATCCCTTCAGTTCCCTACAGTTTTACCAGTCCAGAAATACTGAATGAGTTCCGTTCCGTCTCTTTTCTCTCAAGGCTGCTTTTCCAATTAACTGTCCACCGATGCCCTGGGTGTCTTACTCCTCCCCACTGCCCTTTTATTAATAGCTGTTCCGATGTGGATTCTTTTCCTTTTGCTTCGCTGTGGTCAGTCACATAGCAGCCGCTAACACAGCCCCTCTAATATCCCATGTTTTTAATCTGAGAAGAGCTCTTCCACGTCTCTTGTGGGCCTATTAAAGACATCTTAATGCAATTTTTGACAGTTCTCAGTATAGATTTTCCTTAACGACGGTGTTACATGTGGGTAAATGCCTTGTAAGTTGAAAATATCCTGTTGAAAATGCTTTTAATACAACTCACCAAACAAAATAGCTTAGCCCAGCCTACCTTAGATGTGCTCAGGACACCTACATTAACCTACAGTTGAACAAAGTCCTCTGGCATAAAGCCCATTTTATGATGAAGTGTTGAATTTCTCATGTAATTTATTGAGTCCATTTTAAGTGAAAGGCGGAGTGGTCTTTGGGTGCAGCATGGTTGTGGAGGTGTACCTGTTGTCTATCGGTTGTTTACCCTCGTGATCACATCCAGAGAACACGGTCACAAGAGATCATCGTAGCCCGGGAAAAGGTTGAAATTCAAAATTTAAAGTCTGGTTTCTACTGAATGCCTGTTGCTTAAAATTGTTAAGCTGAATCATCATTAAGTCAGGGACTGTCTGTACTAAGGTTTGAAATGTCTGGTTCTAACCACAAGTGTAAGGAATACTCTTATATAAGAAAGGCAATGAGTATCTTGACATAATAAAGACATTTTTACAACAAAACTAATGTTGTTCTTAGCTGAGTAATAAGCTTAACAGTTATAAATGACTTCATTCACTATTGAAAGGGATTTGTTTTGAAGTGTGATTCATTTTATTTTTTGAAGCCTGTCCAAAACAGCATATTGTATAAATTTGTCCTCAAAATATACTAATTGATTCTGTCAAGCTAGCACATTTTCCTGTGGTATGTACTTTGTTTTGGTATTCACTTCCTTTATACATAATAAGAATTATAGAAGTGTACAAAAATAGGCAAATGCATTTGTAATACCACATTTGACAAGAGGAGCCTTATTTAAATATGTATCAGTAAGACAGGGTTAAGTTGCTTAATATTTATCTACTGTCCATGAATGTAAATACATTGTTGCATATATTTATATTTTGGGGGATTTTTTCCCCCTTTGTTTGACAGAGAATGGATAGGTTTCTGGTAGGGAATGTTATTATGGTCAGACCTCATTACTGTCAGCATTCATTCATGTACTAAGTAACCTTTCAGAAATTAGCCCAAGGTCATTTTTTTTCACTGAACAGTTCGTTATAGAAATAGTTGGTTGTTTCTCCTAGTTCTACCTTTGTCCAGCTCTTTCCAGTTCCCATTTTCACACTTCGTTGTTTATTAAAATTCAAAAATGGTGAAAAGCTTTTGTCTTGGGAAATACAGCTGAATTTATTTTGGGAAGGACAATGAAGTTAAAAGAAAATCAATTTCCTATAGAATTTATTTAATCATATTTTTCCTTTCCCCTAAGAGCTTTGATAAAGTAGGCAGTAAAATGTGACAGTTTATAGATTTCACAAAGATGGATGGAATATATAGTTCTTAGGAATGGTAATGAAATGCCTACATGATGTGAGTTTCTCCATCGCTTTTAGTAATGCTGACCTGAATTGTTCCTGTGATGTGGGAATGTTGGGGTTTGGAACGAATTGTCAAGAACAAATTCTTGAGACATCTTCAGTGCAAAAAGATGGTTTTATTAAAGCTCAGGGACAGGACCTATGGGCAGAAAGAGCTGCCCTGGGGTTCTGATAAGTGGCCGATTATATACTTTCAAGTTGGAAGGGGGTTAGTGTAAGTCTCTAAGGAATTTGGAAGCAAGGTTTCCAGGACCTTGAGGGGGCTGTCTGTTGTTAGGGCAAGGTCATTTATTACAGTCTAATTAAACCTTACTCATGAGACCCTTCAGATGTATATCCGCAGGCCATATGCTTAGAGGATGATTGCTAAGATATGTCTTGGGGGTAGGTAGAGATAAAGGACATTTCCAAAGGAATTTTCATATGTTAAAGGAGACTTAGCACTAAAGTAGGGCAAGTAAAATAGAAAATAAACTTTTATAATAACAGTTCAGTAAATATTTGAATACAAGTCAATGTTTAACATAAGAACAGTATCAAATATTTGAACAAATTTAAGTCACAGTTAATTATTTTAGGAAAGAGAAAAGAGCATGTACTTCTTCCTAATAATTTCACCTTTGGTCTTTAAAGATGCATTAAAGGGCATTCAGAATGATCAAAACAGTTCACTTCAGAATAATAAACATTCCTTGGTGGTTTCATTATTAAAAAAAAACCAAATGCTCTTATCTAGAGCATTTATAGTATCTAGAAGATACCATAAATTTTACAGATATTCACTGAACATTTTCTTTGCTAGGTGCAGGGCATTATTTAATTATTAAATATTTACAGTGTGTTTATTTTGTGTTGGGTCTTTGGGAATATACCAAAGGTGGGGGGGAATCTCTGCTCTATATATGGGAACTTGGGCCAAAGGTAGGGTGGGCTGAAATTCTGCCATTCTCATTTTCCAGCCTATGACTGGGTTTGTAAACTCTGCAAGACTTGTTCCGTAGTCACAGATATCTTCCCGAGTCTGTTTGAGGTGAAAGAGGGCATCACTGTGGCTCTCCAACCCATCTTTATTATTAATGGATCCCCATTGTCAAACAGAAGAAAGAAGGAAGGGAAGGAGGGAGGGAAGTTAGGAGGAGGGAAGGAGGAGGAAAAGAGGGGAAGGGGGGAGGTGGGAACAAGGGAATCAGGAGAGAAAGAAAATAAAATAATCCCTCAGCTAAAAACTAAGAGATTCAAGGATCTTAACTTCTTATTGGTGAAATGAGGCATGCATACTTAAAATAGTTATTTTCCATAAAATTGTTGTTTTTCCTTTTTTTCTTCTCCTTTTCTTTCTCTGCCCACATTTTCCCCATCTTTTTACTTCCTCCACAGTCATTACATCCTTGAAAGAATACCTTCTCAAACCACAAGCAGAATGGGCAGTTGAATTTCTCATGATCACTGCGTTGTTTTGAGGGCCTCTTCAACCCAGTTTCTAATGGTAGAAAAGCCATACATACCAGGGGTGCATGGATGGCTCAGTGGTTAAGGGGCTGTCCTGGGCTCAGGGTCCTGGGATCAAGCTCCACATTGGGCTCCCTGCTCAGCAAGGAGCCTCCTTCTCCCTCTGCCCCTCTCCCTGCTTGTGTTCCCTCTCTCACTGTGTCTCTCTCAAATAAATAAATAAATAAATAAATAAATAAATATTTTTTTCAAATTTTTCAAATTTTTTCAAATTTCAAATTTTTTTCAAATTTCAAATTTTCAAATATTTTCAAATAAATAAATAAAATCTTCAAAAAAAAAAAAGAAAGAAAAGCCATACACACTGGATACTAATTTATATTTCCTCCCAAATATGCTGTAATTCAGTATTTTTACTCTTTAGTTTGGTCTTTATTTACTTTGTTGATTCCGTAACTTGGCAGGTAATGCGAAGAATGATGCCCTGTTTTTACATAGTACTGTAAAGTCTCACTGTGATCAAGAACATATTTATATATTGCTGTCTTAGGTGAGTGAGCCAGCATCTATCCAGACTTTTTTCCCAAGCTTCTTGACATTTTTCTGAGTTTCATTTCTACTTTGATTATGGAATCTCATATTCCGAAGGAACCCTTGATGAACATTTATTGTGCGTATTTATGGCTGAAACCAAGAGGGATATAAAGCTGAAATTTACACAAATGTAGAAGACAAGACTGTTATTTTTTGAAGTCTTTAATAATTTCACTAGTTATTCAAGGTGTATTTTAGTTATCACATATGTCTATACCATGCTTTGTATTTAATAGTTTTGGATACTCACAAAAATGCCTAATGATGGAGGAGATAGAATTTCTTTTTTAAAAGATTTTATTTATTTATTTGACAGAGAGGGAGACAGCCAGAGAGGGCACACAAGCAGTGGGGGAGGGAGAGGGAGAAGCAGGCTTCCCGCTGAGCAAGGAGCCTGACATGGGGATCCATCCCTGAACCCCAGGATTATGACCTGAGCCAATGGCAGATGCTTAACGACTGAGCCACCCAGGCATCCCAGAGATAGAATTTTTAACACACAAGGAAATTATTACTTAAATAAATTGACTATTTCAGTAGATGGACAGCAGATAATCAGCACAAGGACTTAAAGTCATTTCTACTATTTTCAAATTAAATGATTTTGCCAGCTCTCACCATATCGGGTACTATGAAGGAAACCAAATGAGTACATAGCTTACTACTAAGCCACGAGCTACCACCTGTATTAAGAGTCCTAAAAGAGAAAAAAGAAAGCAAGAGTCTCTCATGGGATAAAGTAAGCTACAGAAGACTTTCTGGACAAACTAAATTTTAAATCAGGCCTGGAAGGAAATAGTGGGTTTATGGTGGTTGATGAGATGATTGATACAGACAAAACATGCAGAACCTAGGAGAAGGTAGTAAGAATGTGTAGAATCTTAAAGGGTGATTATAAAGAAGCAGAGAGGCTATGTTCAGAAGTACCCACCAAGGTGTAAATCGCATTGATAAGATTTTGTGTCCTAGTCTGGGTTATTTTTCATCTAAAGCATGATAGGGAATTTGTCTTAAATTGGCTTTTTTTTCGTTCCTGAAATATTTGCTAGAATTCACTCATGAAGTCAACTGGAACTAGAGTTTCCGTTGGGGAGATAAATTTGATTCCATATATATATATATATATATATATATATATATATATATATATATATATGTATATGTGGTTTTTTGTCTCTTTTTTTTACTTTTGCAAGTATTGGTTTTGTGTATTTTAGGGACTTTCTCCATTTAACCCTAAGTAATTGAATTTGTTGACATTAAGCTGCCTTTATTTCTATTTTCTGTCTTTAGGATGCTTTTCCCCTTTCATCCTTAGTATTCATAATTTGTATCTTCTTTCTTTTTCTCCAAATCTACTTTAATGTTTAAAATTTCATTGATTTTTTTTCCAGTTGTCTTTCAGATGTCTGTTTCATTGCTTTTTTGCTTTTTATTTCCTTTCTCCCACTTCAGTTTTAATTTGTTCTGAATTTTTCTTGCTTCTTAAAGTTGAAACTTCAGATTTATTGCATTGGGATTTTTTTCTTTCTTTCTTTCTTTCTTTTTTTCTAAAGATTTCACCCATTTACTTGACAGACAGAGATCACAGGTAAGCAGAGAGGCAGGCAGAGAGAGAGGAAGCAGGCTTCTCTGCTGAGCAGAGAGCCCGATGCAGGACTCGATCCCAGGACCCTGAGACCATGACCTGAGCTGAAGGCAGAGGCCTTAACCCACTGAGCCACCCAGGCGCCCCGGGAATTTTTTTCTTAATAAAAAACATTTAAAACTATAGATTTCTCTCTGTGCACAGTTTTACCTGCACTCCACAGATTTGGATGGATGGTATTTTCATCATCATTCAACTCAGAAATGTTTTTAAATTTCTCTTGTGATTTCTCCTACGAATCATGCGTTAAAGTGTATTTTGTGTTCATCATATAAATGTTTGAATGTTTTCCAGATATCTTTTCATCTTTGACTTCAAATTGAATTCTTTCCTGGTCAGAGAATATACTCTGTTACTGTTTTTATTTGTTTGTTTTACAGAGAGAGGGTGAGCACAGAGGAAGAGGGAGAGGGAGAAGCAGATTCCCCACTGAGCAGGAAGCCTGATGTGGGGCTGGATCCCAGGACCCTGGGATCATGACCTTAGCTGAAGGCAGACGCTTAACCGACTGAGCCCCCAGGGACCCCTGTTTTAATTATATTAAATTTGTTAGGACTTGTTTTCTTTTTGGACATTTGAGCCTTCTTGCCTCATGCCCACGAGCAGTAGGAAGAGTGCATAATCTTGTTGCTGTTCTGCGAATTGTGGTGTTAAAGTCATTTGGGTCAAGTTGGTTGAGAATTTCTGTATCCTTCTGATTTTCTGTCTTTGTCGACAATGGAGGGAAGGATGCTGAAATATCCAGCTGTGACTGTGGGTTTGCCTACTTATTTCTTCTTTGAATTCTCTCAGGTTTTGCTTCATGTATTTTGAAACTCTGTTTCTAGAGGCAAACACATATAGGATATTTCTTCTTGATAATTTTATTGATGAAATATTCCTCTTTATTCCTGGTAATTTTCATTGTCTGGAAGTCTACTTAGGCTGATACTAATAGAACCACTCCATCCTTTTTGTGACTGGTGTTTGCTGAGAGTATCTTTCCCACATTTTTTTATTTTTAATCTTTCTGTCTCTTTGTACTTAAAGTGTGTTCTAGGGGCGCCTGGGTGGTGGCTCAGTCGGTTGAGCACCCTACTCTTGATAGCTCAGGTCATGATCTCAAGGTCATGAGATTGAGCCCCATGCCCAGCATGGAGTCTCCTTAAGATCTCTCTGTCCCTCTCCCTTTGCTTCTGACCCCCCCACCCCCACTCACTCTCTCTTAAAAAAAAACAGATAGATAGATAGATAGATAGAGATAAAGTTTCTTTTGGTGGAGAGTCAGTAGTGAGTCTCACCTTCCCATCTGCCATTCTGACAGTCAATATTTAAAACTTGTGTATTGAAGGGGCACCTGGGTGGCTCAGTGGGTTAAGCCTCCTTTAGCTCAGGTCATGATCTTGGGGTCCTGGAATCAAGCCCCACATCTGGCTCTCTGCTCAGCAGGGAGTCTGCTTCCCCCTCTCTCTCTGCTTGCTGCTCTGCCTACTTGTGATCTCTCTTTCTGTCAAATAAATAAATAAAATCTTAAATATAAAATAAAATAAAATGGCTTTTACAAAAATAAAACTTGTGTATTGAATATAAAGATCAGAATGGTTACATACAATTCTAGCATCTTATTATTTTTTTTTATTTGTCGCATTTGTTGTTCTTCTCTTTCCTCTGCCTCTGCCTTCTATTGGATGTATTGAGTCTTTTTAAGTTTTGCATTTTATCTCTGCTATTGGTTGTACTGTTTTATAATTTAATGTATGTCCTAGGGTTTTTAACATATATCTTAGTTTACCATAGCCTCTGTTCATGTACATTATGTCCCTTAACATAAAGAATATTACGAAGGCATATTTTCATTTCTGTCTTCCATCTTTTGTGCTGTTTTTGTGATACATACATTTCCCCTCTGTGTCTGTGGTGAACCCCATTACCTGTTGTTCTTATGTGTACTTTACATGGCCAGTTATCTTTTATAGAAATGAAAAGATGAGAAAACAAAGGAAAAAAATCCTTTATTTCCCCTACAAATTTGGTTCCTCTGGTGCCCCTTATTTCTTTGTACAGATCCCAGTTTGCATCTGTATTATTTTCTTTAGCCCCAGAAACTTCCTTTGTCATTACCTCCCCTGGAGGTCTGCAGGAGAAGAATTGTCTCAGCTTTTACCTGAAAAAGGATTTCTCCTTCATTGTGGTAGGACATTTCACTAGTAATGGAATTCTAGGTTGAGATTCTACTCCCCTCGAGACTTTAAAGGTGTTATTTGATGGTCTTGTGCTTGCATTATTTCTAACTGGGGATCTTTCAGTCCTACTCAATTTGTGTTGCCCTGTATACATTATGCCCGTTTTCCATCTACTTTAAAATGCTGCTCCTTTTTATTGATTTTAGCACTTTAATGATGACATACTTTGATATGGTTTTCTTTGTATATTTGGATATATTGAACTTAGATCTGTGTGTTTACAGTTTTAATCAAATTTGGGAAAGTTTCTACCACTCTCTCATCATCTGTGTTTTTTGTTCTTCTTCTGGGACTCCAGTTGCAATTACTGTTGTCCCATAGTTCACCAATTCTCTATTCATCATTTCTTTTTTGTCTCTGTTCTTCACAGCACATAGTTTTGTTTTCTTTTTTTAAGATTTTATTTATTCATTTGAGAGAAAGAGAGAGAGCACATGAGTCGGGGGAAGGGCAGAGGGAGAGGGACAAGCCCAAGGACACTGGACTCCATCCCAGGACCCTGGGATCATGATCTGAGCCGAAGACAGATGCTTAACCGACTGAACCACCCAGGTGCCCCACAGCAGATAGTTTTTATTGCTGCGTTTTCAAATTGACCATTCTTTTCTTCTGCATTATATAGTCTGCTCTTAGTCCCATTCAGTGAATTTTTCTTTTCAGGTCTTGTATTTTTCAACTTGTATTCTTCAGTATTCTACTTGGTTCCTTATAGCATCTTTCCTTCTCTCTCATCATATTTATGTTTTCCTTTAAAATTTGTCTATTTTAAAGTCCGTGCCACTTCCTATATTTCATTTCTATTTGTTTCTGTTGATTGGCTTTTTTCTTGTGGTTGCAGATCACATGTACCTGCTTCTTCACATGTCTAGTAATTTTTTTTTGGGTGCTGGATATTTTGATTCTTACAGTTATCAATGTTCGAATTTTGCTGTTTTCCTTTTAAAGCATTAAACCTTATCTTATATAGGCAGTTAAGTGAATCAGTTTGATCTTTTGGAAGGTTATTTTTTAGCTTTTTTTATTATTCTTTAAATTTTTTTTTTTTTAAATTTGAGAGAGAGACAGTAAGAGAGTGCACTTGAGCGGGGTGAGGAGCAGAGGGAGAAGCAGGCTCCCTGCTGAGTAGGGACACCCCCCCTCCCCACGTGGGGCTTGATCCCAGGACTCCAGGATCACAACCTGAGCTGAAGGCAGACAGTTAACCGACTGAGCCACCCAGGCGCTCCCTTTCTTAGCTTTTTTAAGATGGCTCTAAAGGAGTCTTGCTGTAGAGCTAGTTAAGCCCTTCTGCTATGGCTTTAATGCTTCTGCTGTTTGTACAGAATGCTCTGGATGTTCAGTTCACATCACTCTGTCCAGTTAGAACTTGAGTATCTCTGTGCAGCTTCGTACTCAGCATCAGACTCCAGGGGATCTCCATTATTATTTCTGTACCTAGTTCTCTGCTTAATGCCCTCTCTGACCGTGCCCCCAAATTTTAGCTGCCTCAGCCTTCCTAATTCCTGTGTCTATCTTCTACCCTCAGTGAGATCATCATCCTCTACTTGGTTACTTTCTTCCTGCTCAGCAGCCTGGGAAATGCCTCCCTTTCAGCTCCAGGGATCATTATGGGGTTACCTTATTTGTTTTCTTACTCTTAAGGATCACACTTTTATGATGCCTTTTCTCAGACGACCAGAAACATTGTTTCTACATATTTTGTCCAGTTTTCTATTTTTTCAGTGTGGGAAAAGTGTTTCTAGTATATTTATTTCATCGTGGCCAGAAGTGGAAGTCCTTTCACATACTGATTTATGTATTTTACATATTATGTATGAAACAGATGAATTCTTAATTTTAAAAAATCTAAGAGTATTATAAATAGAATAACATATGGTAGTCCCCTTACCTCTCCCATCTCATTGCATGTCACTCAACAGAGAAACCGCTTTTAGAAGTTTGATGTGCATCCTTCTGTTTTCCTTTATGTACTTATATCCATTTATATACACATGTTCATGCAAACGAGAGGTAGACATATTTTTAAACGTAAGTAAAGCAGTTCTGTAACTATTATTCTGCAATATACTTTTTCACTTGATAACGTTTTGGATGGAGATCTTGTTATTAAAGTATATGTCAATTTTTATTTTTCTAATATTAGCCATATATCCTACAGAATGGTTTTCCTCTAATTTATTTAATCACTCTACTCTTCAGTCATTAAGGTTTTTCCTTCTAACTTTATGCTGTTATAGACTGTATTTTTTAATAATATGTACAGTAACTTTTCCAGTGGTATTTCTGTAGGAAAAATCACAAAGTTTTCAAAGAGTCTGTCTATAAATTGCCTTTCTAAACAGTTTATACATGTTTGTATTACTGCTAACTAGTAGGAACCAGGCTCTTTGAAGAAATCGTTGATTCTAGATCTAGAACAAGAAATGTAAGAGATAAGTCTAGAATATCTTATCACAGCTGAAAGTAGGGGAGGTAAGCAAGATTACTATGATGGCATCAAAAGATACAGAATGCCCTTTGAAGGGACTGCCATTAGTCAGAGATGGGACAGTTTACCAAGCAAAGAACTGCCAGACTGAAAAACATCACGTCGTTTAACAGCCAAGAATCATAAAGATGCCAACCAAACCAAACCCAAAACCACATTGCTCACCTTGGAAGGGAGCTAGGGGATAGCATTTGAGTCCTGGTAAGGAGAAGAATCGCGTAGTTATCTTCCTCTAACTGTACGACCCTATTTCAAAGTAACCAAGTAATTAATGGGAGTCATTTCTTTTTATTTATTTATTTATTTGAGGGAAAGAGAGAGCACAAGTGGGAGGGGGAGGGGGAGGCAGTTGAGGGAGAAGCAGACTCCCCTCTCAGCAGGGAGCCCAATGTGGGGCTCGATCCCAGGACCCTGAGATCATGATCTGAGCCCAAGACAGATCCTTAACCTACTGGGTCATCCAGGCTCCCCGGGGGGAATTTCATTACAGAAGTAATAACAGAATCAGTCTACCAAAGTTATAACCTACATTAATTGAAATACAAGCCTTAGAGAGTGATCATCAGTGGCTACTAATAATCTCAGGGAAAGCACGAAGACGAAGCATTCTGAGAAGAGGATTGTAGCTGACAACACCGGGCCCCACCGACTATATGTTAACACTGAAGAAGGAGAGACACCCACCTGTCATATGGCAACCAATATGGCAGCTCTTCAAGAATCAAACCTGTTCAAGGCCCTCGATCTAACTCCCTGTTTATAGGACAAACAAGAGATAGAGGAACTTATTAAATGACATCTCAGGGAAGCTATCATCCAAGTCTAGAAATTCTAGAAATTCTATAAGATAAATAGTCCTTGTTTCCTCAATAAGTAATAGTCAAGAAATAAAAAGGATAGGAAGCTTTTAGAGATTAAAAGAGAAAGGTAGGAAATCTCACCCAAATGTAATACGCAGACCTTGTTTGGATCCTCATTTGAACAGACCAGCTCTAAGGACACATTGGGATCATCAGATTTAATGATGCCTGGATTCTAGATGCTATCCCAGAATTGTGAATGTTCTATATGTGATATTAGTGTTGTGTTCCTGTTAAAAAATAGTCCCTCTCTCTTATTTACCAGTGAAATGTTAGAATCTCTGCACTTACTTTTAAATCATCCTGTAAGGGCTTAAAAGGGGGGTGTTGGTGGCAATTCTTTATCTTGGATGATGAGTAAAGGGGGTTATTATAGTATTTTTTCTACATTTGCGTGGGTGAAATTTTCCATTATTAATTTGTTATTTTATTTAAAATTTTTTTTAAGAAGTCATCTCTGTGCCCTATGTGGGGCTCCAACTCGCGACCCCAAGAACAAGCGTCACGTGCTCTCCTGACTGAGCCAGCCAGGCAGCCCCTGAATTTTTTAAATTGGAAAATAAACTTAGCTGTAACAGACCAGGTGAAGAGAGCTTCATAAATCATCAGGATAAGTGAGGAGCTGTGCAAAGTTTCACCCTAAATATTTGGAGTATGTCTGTACCTACACACCTGCAGAGAAGGTATCTGCAAACAGCAGAGAATTTATTCAGCGTGCTTGCTCCTGTCGATCCGAGCCCGCGCCCCCCCCCCCCACGTGCTTATCTTGGAATGAGCGTGAGTCTCATCGTTTCCAACACCTTAGAGAGATCTTTGCGGCAAAGCTAACGCCGTGTGTCCGGGCAGACTGGCTTCTCACTGCGATCCTAATATCTGTTTTCCAGGTACAGCAGGTGCAGACTGTGCAGCAGGTCCAGCATGTCTACCCAGCTCAGGTGCAGTATGTGGAAGGAAGCGATACTGTTTATACCAACGGAGCGATGTAAGTCCATACGCGGGAGTCGTTTTCATTCCCCCCGCGTAGTCAGAGGAAAACACTGGGTGTGCCGACACATCCCGCTATTCCCAGATTGTTTCCTTGTTTGCACGGTAAAAAAAAAATTTTTTTTTTAAATTTTTTAACCAGATCAGAGTTGCTGGAATGAGGCTTCTGTGTAGAGATTTGTCTAGGTTTGTGACGAATGTGCTCTGACCTCCACCTCAGTGGAATACTTTAAATTATGAAAACGATTGTGTTTTTTAAGGCTTTTCACTAGGTTGAGAAAAATGTATACTCCTTGTTGGTGATTTCTGTATCTTATTAATACCTTATAAACCCTGTGCTTTTTGTTTTTTATAAATAAGATGAATCTGTGTGTCTTAGTAAACTACCACAAAATAGTACATTTGTTTCTTTTGGCATTTCCTGAATGAAGTTTAGTTTCCATAAGAGTACCTGATCCTCCAATCTTAATTTCCTGCTGAACTTGCCTTCCCCCTGCCCCAACTCATCACCTTCGCAGCAACAACAATGTAAATTTGTAAATTTATACCAGTTGTGTTTTTTAGCCACTTTGGATGAAGTAAGAATGGGGATGTTATAAGAGACTAAGAACTATTACAGGTCACCATGATTGTTTTCATTTGACCCACGTGAGGTTTTGCTTGTGATCTCTTGGTTCTCCAAGTTTACTGGAAATGAATTCAAATTCTCTCATTCTCTTCTGCCCACCACCTCCCTTCAACACTGGTGTGCCCCAGGTCCGAATGTTCTGCTTTATCCTTACAGCACCTTCTCTCTCCTTGGGTGGTGTCGTAGAGTGCCATGATCTCAACCTGTCACCTCCATGAGGGCTGGAATTCTTGTCTCTTGCAGTAAATCTAACACTGGAAGAGTGCATGACACATAGTCAAAGTTCGGTTATGGTTACCTATTGTTATTATAACTAAGCCCCTTGGAATCCTCCCTTAACTCTGCAGGAGTTTTATTGTCATGATTAAGATACTTAACTATTTTGAGCTTTTAATGATTCTTTCCTGGGAAGTGGGAGGATGATGATCTCACTTTTATTAGGCTGTTGTGAGGATTTGAGGAAGTATCTTTTCAGCAACTCATGCAGGGCCTGGGAGACAGTAGCTGGCACCAGACTGAAAGCTCCTCCCTCGTCCTGACCCTTCTCTCCTTTCTCATTGCTTTCGGTCATTGAGTCCATCTACATTCCCACTGCCTACATTCCCAAAACCTCCATTACCTATAGAATACAATTCATCTCCCCACCTTGACATTCACCCATTTCCTGCCTCTCCAGCTTCATTTTCCACCTGTTATAAGAACAACCAAATTTGTATGGGTTTCCCTGAATACTACCCTTTCGTGCCTGTTTTTTGGACGTGTGGTTTTCTCTGCCTTCCCAGTTCCCTACGCCGAGCCTCGTGAGCCCTGTATAGACCGCTCCCTTGTCTCCACGCCTTGTGCCATGGACCCTTGGCTCTCTAGTGCCGTTAAGTTGCCCTTCCCCTGTAGGATAAGGACAGCACTGGACCCTGACCTTCACTTCCAGCGTGGTGCTGTGAGTGCTTACTCTTACATCTCTTACTAGCAAGAAAATGTCATTCTCTTGTTTTATTTACAGCTAGTTAGGAGACTGGCACATAGGACAGGGCCAGTGAATTTCTGTTGCTCTAGTGAATCCAAAACTCTTTACATATGTTCGACACACTCTGAATATTTTACCTGTTTGTTGTGTAGGACCAGGGCCTCCTGGAGTCTGCTTTTAGAATCTCTACCATAAACCCACACTACGGTTGGCATTTACACCAAAAAATAGATCCACCTGCCACTTGGAGTGGCATACTATCAAGGAAAACATAATGGGTTTCTAGATGCTGCTAGAGATCACTCAGTTATATTGTCATTTCATCCTTGCCTGTGATTTCTCTGTCACAAGAGCCCCAGAGTAAAGCCATTATATACTCTGCCTTTGCTCAAGCGTGTGCCATCTCCTACCTGGTTTGTTCTTCCCGTTTAAAGGCATCCCAGACAAAGCCTGAACAATCCGGCCCCCTGCAGCAGAGGGCTGAGTTACCACTCTACTGCCTGTTACTGTAGCATTTTGTCTTACGTGTATTACAGCATTCTATCAGCAGAGAATCCCAGAAAATCTGACAAATAGAAGTTTGAACAAAGTAGAGCTTTTATTTTTGTCAGGTCATAAGAAGCCCAGAGGTAGCATGTTGGTGTAAATCAGTAGTACTCCATGGTGCAAAGATCAAGTCAGCCTTCTTAGAGAAAATCTTACAAGCTGACAGCAGAGGGAGCATAACTGGACTGGCCACACCAGGGAAACTGCTCCAGTAGACAAAGTCTGGCCTCACAGAGTTCTGCATATTTCTAGAGAACAGGGGCAGTGAGCCTTCGCGGGCTACATAGGAGGGAGAAGTGGCTTTCTTAGAAAAGGGAGGAGTGGGTGCCTGTCATTCTCAGTCCCATCAGCCTCTTGTTTCGTCAGGATTAATCAGATCTGCTGAGCCAGCTTGGAGCCAGACAACCAGAAGGTAATACGAAATGAGCCTTTAGAAAGATCCAGAACCGTGCTTCCTTTACTGACATGGGTTTTGCAGCTCAGGGATGTTAGAGCCAGGATTTTCTGATAGGTTGATGAGATGTCTGCTTCGGTTGGGACCATTGTAGCTACATTCCAGGTGGGAAGAAGAGGATATGTGTGCACATGCAGGTATGTGTACACATATGTGTTTATGTGGCCATGAACATGCACACAGAACTGTTCCCAGACGCCCCCAGCTCCCTTTAGCTTCTCTCTCTTGAGTATAACCACGTCACAAGGTGGTGGTTAGCTGCAAGGGGACCTGGGAACGCTGGTCTGTAACTTCCATGTTTACAGTAGAAAGCAGCAGGGAACAAAGGGCACTGGAATGGGTGTTGAGACAGTGTCTATCCTCATCCTTCATCATTGGTCCAAGGCCAGGCAGAGAGATGACTGGTGTGTGACTTTGTCCAAGATATACTGCCTGCTTCACTCTCATTCATCTATGTAACGGAGGTGGTTAGCTTTTCCAAAAGCTTTCTGTAGCATCTTATAAATAGTAAACACTCAGTCAACTTTAGCTATTGCTATAAAATTATGTACTATAAAAAAAATTAAGTACTATAGTTCTTTTGATTATTTCTGGCTCCTTTTGAGGACCTGAATTCTGCCTATTGCCTCATGCCTTTTTAAACTCTTCGGCCACGGCCCTTAGGGTCTTCCGCGCCCCAGGCAGATGTGAGATCACTTGCAAAACCTTGGAAAAACAGTACCGCTGAAGTTGACGCTTTAGAACGAGAGAGCCCACTTACGTTCAGATATGATTCCAAGTAAATATCTCACGTCAACATGTATTTGCTCTGGCTCACAGTGTCTGTGTATTAGATCATGACTAATGAGTTCTAGGTCGTGAGTTCATTTGCCGCAAAGTCCAATAAGCTTTGATCTGGTCTGTGTGGGCCTGGATCATATCCTCATCTCCAGCCGCTGGGACCACACGTGTGCGGAGAGAAGATACAGTTTCAAAAACCTTTCATTAAAATTTCCATTCCAGTGCAGTTTTTGACCAAAGATCCTATAGCAGCACATTCATATTTACTAAAGAAACATTGTCTTGTTGTGAATTATCCTCACAATTGTGGCAGGTAGAGGACTATGAATACCGATTCTCAAATATAACGAACTTTTTTTTCTCCCTGAGCTTAAGCTATTTCAATCTTTCGGTGATTTTGGAGGCTGTTATTTGACTCTACAATGTTTGTCTCAAAGGTTCACTTGAGAGGTCTTATGTTCCCTCATTTTCTTTTTTTTTTCCTTCTTTTTTTTTTAAGATTTTTTTTTAAAATTTATTTATTTGAAAGAGAGAGATCACAAGTAGGCAGAGAGGCAGGCAGAGAGAGAGAGGGGAAGCAGGCTCCCTGCCGAGCAGAGAGCCCGATTCAGGACTCGATCCCAGGACCCTGAGATCATGACCTGAGCCGAAGGCAGAGGCTTAACCCACTGAGCCACCTGGTGCCCTGTTCCCTCTTTTTCTTTAATGCACTTCCCTGTGTGTTAGGAAACAGTCCTCCCCATTCTCGAGTCTGGCACGCTGAAGTCTTGTCCTAGCCAATGTGGATCCCTGACCTGGGTCTCGGGGAGATTCCTACTTCTGTGCGATCATCGAGGCTTTTTGCTAACGACACTCCCAGAAGACAGGCATACTGGTCTTTATCATGAACCTTCGAGCACACGGTGCCTGTCCTTACAACCTATTCACGCCTCGTCAGTGCCAGTGTGCTGATGCTCCTGTCCCCGGCGTCCCCGTGCCGTGTCACCAGGATGCACAGGGCCTCCCTCGAGAGGTGGTCATAGCCCTCCCAGAGATGTGCCATCACTTGTGAACACGTGCAGTCATTACAGTTGGATGATACCGGAGTGTTTCCTTGCTTCTCGTCGTGAGGATGGGCGACCCCCGCAGCCTCACAGGCCAAGACTGATTTCTGGTGCTGAGTGTTTGGGAACAGCTTTCTGTGAAAGGAAGAAGGGAACAGAATTGGCTTTTCCTTCCGGTAGTTTTCCCATGAATCTTTTCCAAAGTCTGCATCATAGTCTTGTCTTTTTTTTTTTGTTTGTTTGTCTTTTGTTTTTTGAGAGAGAGAAGGAAAATGAGCGGGGAGAGGAGCAGAGGCAGAGGGAGAAGCAGGCTCCCCGCCGAACAGGGAGCCCGACGCGGGTCTTCATACCTGGACTCCCCGATCATGACCTGAGCCAAAGGCAGATGCTTAACCCACTGAGCTACCCCGGTGCCCCAGTCTTGTCTTTTTCTACAGATTCTTAGAATTTACGATGGCTGATAATTTAGAATGCTGTAATTAAACAAGCTGGGAAGCACTGCATACCGTGGAGACACAGTCCAACGCAATTACTACTTCCTGCAGTAGCTCAGAAATCAATTTTCTTTAATAGAATGATTTTTTTTTCTTTCCTTACCCCTTTTTTTGACTCCTTCCCCTCACAATCAGTCCTCCATCGTGTTAGTCAAAATGGAAATAAAGACATCCTGCTCTATCATGGCCAAGTTAAGAAATCTTTTTTTTTTCCTTTTTTTGAAAAATGATTTCAATTTTAAAGGATTGTCCTATATCAGCCACTCTTTGAAGCTCGTCTGCTGTTCAGAGACGATCAATATTTTGAAATGCCAGTGTGCTAACTGCCTGCATATCTGTTGCGGTAAGACTGGCCTGGTTGGAGGCCTTCTCCTAATCTTCCTGTTCCGCTCATAGATTTCTTATCAGCCCCAATACAGGATTTTATAAAGTGTGTTTCACAGAATGTTAGTCCCATGAAAGTATTCTGTGGTTATATAAGCAAGGAAACACTGTGCCAAAAGCCCTTCTTTTGAGGACTCTAAATTTCTATTTGTCTTCTAAAGGCTCTGAGAAGTCCCCTAGAGAAGAAGTGCAGTGCATTAGAAAGTGAACCTCAGAATTCTTTGATCTTGAATAGTATGGAGTCCTGTCTCGTGGTGTACTTTGGGAGTTGGTACATTATTAAATATATGGACAGAGAACAGATTTGTTCAAAATCCATGAGCGTGCATAAAGGACTCACATTTTTTTTAAAGTTTTTATTTATTGTAGAGAGAGAGAGAAGAGAGTACAAGTGGGAGGAGCAGAGAGAGAGGGAGAAGGGGAGGGAGAATCCCAAGCAGACTCAGTGCTAAGCGTGGAGCCCAGTGTGAGGCTCCGTCCTAGGACGCTGGGATCACAACCTGAGCCAAAACTAAGAGTCAGACATTTAACTGTGTCACCAGGTACCATGAGGACTTACATTTTAATTTTTTTTTTAATTTATTTATTTGTCAGAGAGAGAGGGAGAGAGAGCGAGCGAGCACAGGCAGACAGTGGCAGGCAGAGGCAGAGGGAGAAGCAGGCTCCCTGCCGAGCAAGGAGCCCGATGTGGGACTCCATCCCAGGACGCTGGGATTATGACCTGAGCCAAAGGCAGCCGCTTAACCAACTGAGCCACCCAGGCGTCCCAGGACTTACATTTTAAAAAGTCATTTCTTGAAAATCCTACAGTAAGTGCATTTTCTGAAGCTACTAATTATTCTTTTCATATACTTTTTTTAGAAAGAAATTTAGTAGCAAGCAATGCACTGTTTATTTTATTCTTCTTATATTTTTTTAGACAGAGATTGAGAGAGCATGCGAGCAGTAGGTGGGGTTGGTAGGCGGACAGAGGCAGAGGGAGAGGGAGAAAGAGAATCTTAAGCAGGCCCCGTGCTCAGTGTGGAGCCCCACATGGAGCTCGATCTCATGACCCTGAGATCATGACCTGAGCCAAAATCAAGAGTCCGACGCTTAACCGACTGAGGCACCGCACTCCTTTTGCATATACTTTTTAAATGCTTAGTAAGAAATATGAAAAGGGATACTCTTCAAGTTCCTTTTTTGTCTATTAGTGAAATAGGTTTCAGGATTTGCAGGTAAGATTATGTTTTCTTATCAACATTTAAGTACTTCCTACTTTGAAGAAATGGGGCATGGAATTTCTGTAGATGAGACTGAGAGGGTGTTTTCTGCATTTATCCTTCTACTGATAAACACATTCAAATTGGTATAGGATTTGGTTTGCCATTTGGGTTTCAGGAAGTATGGAGCTGATTACTTAGGAAGCTCTTGGAGAGAAAACTGCCCTTTTCTGTGGAAAAGCACACCGAGGTCTCTCTGCGGTTAGAGATGGCTCCATTTTTTTAATAACACAAAAATTCCCCTGGGACACCTGGGTGGCTCAGTCAGTGGAGCGTCCAGATCTTAATTTCACCTCAGGTCATGATCTTGGGGTCCTGAGATCAGGCCTCGCATTGGACTCCCGAGTTCAGCAGGAGTCTGCTTCTCCCCTTCTCTCTCTGCACCCCCCATACAAATGTATGCGTTCTGTCAAATGAGTAAATAAATCTTAAGAAAAAAAAAAAAAA